>OX359264.1:42849701-42889701 GCA_947179155.2 Hedera helix | reverse complement strand
AAATTTATATGTATAAAAAATATTATTATATTATTTATTTAATAAAAAAAGGGAAGAGCCACTAATAGTCCTTCCGTTTAGTACGGCAAATAACGCAAAAGAGAAAAACTTTCTTCTTAATATGGACAACATTGAATTTACATCTACACCTACATACCTCCTCCTTCAAATTGCTTGCTCAAAGACATAATAGAGTGTTACTGACTGTATAAACTTGCCATATACCTGAATGTTTTGTCATCAGGACATGCATAGTAATTTATTCGGAGATACAACCAGATTAAGAAAATTTGTAAGGGCCAAAGAAGCATTAAGCAGAACAAATAGTTCAACCACTCGTACTAAAAGTAATGAACTTGTAAAATTAATTCCAAGCATCAGTTAAACGTAGAAATGTGTGAGGATTAGGCGAAAGATAAATTAGGGACATGAGTTGTAATTAAAAAATTGTTATATTACAAGTTGATGATAATATGAGAATTATGAAAATATTACTTATCTCGTATTTTTTCGTCCAAATCAATCCAATTTTGGATGAAAACTTTGGCAGAAAAAGTGACTAAGTTTTTTATCCACTTAATTTCTTTTCCATTTATTAAAAAACTTAGGAACACAAGAATTAGATAGAAAACTTAAGTTTTTCGTTCATTTTTTTTCCTGTCCATTTTAAAACTTAGAAACAGAGTGTAAGTGATAAAATAAAGTAAATTAAAATGAAACTATTCTTAATTCTTAACTATCATATGTACATAAATCGCTATTTACTATGAATATTCTATCCGTCCCTTATTATTTGTTTTTTTAAAAGTGGACACACATATTAAGAAAAACAATCAATACTATGTTTTTTAGTTAAAAATAATTTTAAATGTCAATATTATTCTTATATTGGAATAAGAGAGTGTTATTTATTGGATAAAAAATAGTGACAAAATCAAAATTATATTTAATACTTGGAGTAATATTGAAAACTAAGCAATTAATGTTTACTTAAATTTCTCAAACGATAAATATTACTACCCTCATTCCTTTTTATTTGATTTTTTAGATAAAAGAAATTGTTCCTTTTTATTTGTCACTTATAGATTTTAAAGAAATATTAAATGCTTAATTTCTTATATTATCCTTCATGCATAAATGCTAATTTATTTCTCTTTTATTTTTTTAATAAATTTTAGAAGGCTAATATTAAAATTTTATATTTAATTTAGTCGATCAGTCAAAATATTAATTATATTTTTTAATTTATGTGTATAACTATAAAAGGACAGGAAAAAAATTTGAGGCAGTAGGAGACAAAAATATTTTTTTAAAACGATATTTAAAAAGGGTATTTCAAAAGGGTAGAAGAGAGTATATGGGAAGACTCGTAACAAAGTTATCCGTCCGTGTGGAAGCTAAGTTTAAGATTGAGCTTTTTATTGGGTCAGCAAAATTTGCTGCTTGAAAATATTTTTTCCCGCTAAAGACTATTATTTAAAGGGTTCTTTACAGTAATATACAACAATTAAGAAAAAAAATACAAGATTAGTGCATTCACAAAATAATTATAAAAAGAGTGAACCTTTTGACGCAGCTGCTTTACAACTCACACAGCTGCGTTGAAATCTTCTGTGTCTCGAAATCAAAAAAATACTTTGGTTACCTCCATAATAGTGTTTGGTTACCTTTATACTAGTGTTTGGTTACCTCAACTCGCCTTTTGACGCAGCTGATTCACAACTCACGCAGTTGCGTTGAAATCTTCTGACACAGCTGCTTCACATATCACGCAGCTGCGTCTAAAAAATCACCATAATAGTGTTTGGTTACCTCCATAATAATATTTGGTTACCTCCATAATAGTGTTTGGTTATCTCCATACTAGTGTTTGGTTACCTCAACTCGCCTTTTGACGCAGCTGCTTCACAACTCACGCAGCTGCGTTGAAATCTTCTGACACAGCTGCTTCACATATCACGCAGCTGCGTCTAAAAAATCACCATAATAGTGTTTGGTTACCTCCATAATAATATTTGATTACCTCCATAATAGTGTTTGGTTACCTCCATACTAGTGTTTGGTTACCTCAACTCGTCTTTTGACGCAACTGCTTCACAACTCACGCAGCTGCATTGAAATCTTTCTGACACAGCTGCTTCACATATCACGCAGCTGCATCAAATTTCAAAATAAAGGAATAACAATGTACTGCTTTGAAAATTAAATATTAAAAATGTATTAATTCTGTAAATATTTTTTAGATGCACTTTTATTGTAATTTTTTCTAAAAATATACTAACAAATGTAAATCTTCCTTATTTAAAAGCGCGGTTTATTTTTCCTTTTCAGTTTTTCAATTTTGTTTCTCCTCTCATTAATTTTTCATCCCGCATTTCTCTCATTTTCGTATGATTGTAATCAATTTTATTTTCACTGAAACTAGGTCATAATTCATTTTATCGTTTCAGTGTAGGAGGGATTAGGAGAGAGAAAGCTATAGAGGAGACAGAAGCCATAGGATGCATAAAGAAGTTTTTAGGGTTAGGGTTTTACAAAATGGACTCACCTGAAACCGATAAGGCTACCATCTTCCCCAATTCATCAGATTCTGTTCCAGTTCAAGTACATTAATTGTTCTTTTCTCTGGATTTACCATTCAATAGATACAATCTGCTATGTATAACACACACAGACACACACACACGCATTTTGAAGTGTTGGATTATAATGATATATTTAGTTCTCGAATGTTGTTGGTGGTTAGTAATTGGAGTGGATTTGATTGTGAATTAGTCGCTTTTAGGTTTCTTCTTAAAAGGGCGTGATGGAATGTTTTTGTTTAATTATGCGATATGATACTTCTAAAAGGAAATGTGATGTGATGTTTGAACCTTATGTACTAGAAAGGAAGATTATTGCAGAATTGCAAATTGAGGAACACAGTAGGAAATGAAATTGGTCTTAATTTAGCATTTCTAAAGCATTTATTCAGCTAAAATTATAGAACAAGTACAATTTAGCTTGATAATGGTACATGGTTTTGTCAAGCTGTTATGTAAGTTTGTTTGGTTGCTATGAAACCATGAAAAAATGAAATTAAGGGTAATTGTATGCATTTATTGTTTTTCTTTTTATTGACGTTATGGAGAAAATTTTAATTTGTCTGGTTAGTTGTGCAAAAATTTGTCGATCTCTTTATTTGTGCAAAAAATTGTGGACCTGATTATTTGGTCTTGGGAAAAATTAAACGCCTTTTTTAAATATATATTTCCATATTAGTCATTGTTAAACCAGCCCATTAATCACGTAAAATTAGTTGGGAAAAGTCCATTTTTGGGACATTATAGATTTTCTTTACTATTTTCTGCTAGTTTCCAACAATTTATTGAATACTATCCAGTCTATATTTTCTGGAAGTGATGATACATTGGTGCTTTGGTTTACATCTGTTTAGTCCTTGACGCTGGTGATACTATGAAAAAATGATTTCAAAGATATTTAATTTATTAACTTGTTTAAGTATCTCATTGTATATACTTCTTGGGGGGAAATTTTTGGGAGAACTGCGGAATGAATCACCATTGTTTATGACTTTCTTTTTTTAATCTTTATATACTCACTGTTGCTCCCTTTGACTCAGGACTCTCCTATTTTTAGTTATATCAGCAACCTATCTCCTATAAAGCCTTTCAAGGCAGCACCAGTTGCTCAAGGCTTTCCTGGACTTAATTCTCCTCCCCGTGTATTCACATCACCACAAATCAATTCACAACATCCATCAAGTTCTCTTACAAGGCTTGGTGTTCTGAAGTCCACTATAGGAGTATTTCTTTTAAGATTAAACAATAGGCTACTGGTAAAAATAGGCTATTGGTAGCTGTTACTTGAGAACTTAGCATGGTAATGCTTAATTTTTCAGGCCCTGATTCCCTTGATTATCCATTGATGAATTACCTCAGCAAGATGATGATAAAGATAATAATACTGGTAGAGCTATATATGAATCTGGCAAACCAAATACCCAATTTAGCAGTGAATTGAATTTTTGCACTGACAAGGGAAATGATAATAACGGCTTTGCCCATGATGTTTATGAGTACCTTGCTGACCCCTTGGAAGCGGACTGTGGTGATTCTGGACAGTTAGCCAATCTAAGTTTGAAGCATAGTGATGATGCCCCTCCCTCTTTAAAGGAATCTGCAGGATACGACAAAGATGATATAGCAAAAGATGTGAAAAGGGCAGTGGGTGCATCTCCTGACATCTTAGAGCAAGGCAAAGAGGACTGTCAAGCAAAGTCCTTGTCCACTCTGAAGCCTGTCGAAACAGATGGTAAGAAGAGAAGCGGTGATATGTCAATTGGTTTGTCTGTAGACCATGCTTCTGAAGAACTACAAAAGGAACATTCAGAGACCAAGGTAACTTTAAACTTTCTGCGTTCATTTTATTGCTTTAAGGGAAGGATATTACCATTTATTTGTGAAATTATATATAGCCTTGTTTATACATTGCTTGGTTATGATATATAATAGTATTTAAATTGCAGATTCCAGGACATGGCCACAAGTTTGAATTGATTTCAACCTCTCAGTTGCAAGAATCTATGTCACTTGTGCAGGAGTTTAAATATTGCAGTGGGACAACTGGAGTGATCTCAAGTGAACAGAATATGATGCTGCATGATTCCAAGGTATAATAAATTATTATGTGGACTATCGAGCAAGGATAGTTTAACCAAGTTATCCATTACAATGATTATAGAATCAGTTAATACATTATTAATCTATCTTTTAAGATATATAGCGTTATTCTCTTCAGAAGGGATTGGCCTCTTTATTGATTCTCTATCCTTTTTTTCAGCTTGGTTCTACATTTATCTTACTTTTTCTTCTTGTTCTAATCGAGAGTCGAGACCTCTTCAGTTTGGCAAATTTCCTTCTGCTACATTTATGTTGTGGTTGCTGTTCAGTTTAATAGTGCATAGCATTATTTGTAATCTTCAATTTGGTCTTTGTACTGTGAGACTCTGGTCATCATTAATCTTTGTTAAAGACGCATGTATCTTTCATGTAGGCAAAATATTTTATTGATTTCTTCCTGATCCTGACTTTTTAACGCTTGTTTGTTTCTTCTTAAACATAAAATCTTAGAACATCCTTGTAATTTGACTTTTTAGAACTCTCAAAGTTTCATTAGAACAAGCAATGGAACAGAATGTTGTACCTAGATTGTGTGAGAATCTCATAGCATACCATTCACTATAATGGGAATGCATCATGTGGTGGCCAAAGCACCCCAAGCTAGACAGTTTTTACCTTTCTTCCATGCTGCTTGAATTGTTGGCAAATTGCAACATTTTTTTGAACACTTGCTTTTCCCCCTCCCCATCCTGATGTAGTTAGTAAAGTCTCTGTTGGCTTCATGTTAGCATCATTTTTATCTATTGTGCTAGGAGGCAACTTGCTACTTATGACAACTATCATAAGTAGGAAATATTTGGAACTGTCTATTAGCCATTCGACACATGCCATCCAAACTGCATCCGTGCTCATTGGTTTGAACTTAGTTATATGACAATTGTTAAAATATAACTGCAATGTTTACCTTTGGTTTCAGAAATAACATTTTGTAGATTAAGAAATATAACATATCAATATATCATACACAATACAATATTATAGTATTAGCTATGGACATTCCTTGTATAGCATAGAGTTGGGTCACGAAACTTGATTACTATTGTAGAATGAGCTTGTGGTTTAAACAGGTGGTAATGCTGAAAACATTCACCCTGGTGTTTATGCAATACAAGAGAAATAAAAAAGGCTTGTGTCTTGATTTCTTTTTGCTTTTATCATAAGCACACTTTTTCTAGGAAATTTTGTTTTGTAGTAAATTAATTGCAGCGATTTATGTAGGCCAGTCAACCACTGTTTAGCATGCATAGGCGTTGTCTTCAATTTGAAGAGGTGCAACAGAATATTGTAGCAAATAGCCCTGCTTCTTTGAATCAATCAAATGCTGCAAGTGATTCAAGATCACCCGCCAGTCATGTGGATTCAGAGGTTCTAGAATCATCTTATGCGAACATACCTGCAGCTCCCATCAGCACACAACTGGAAAACATGAAAAAATCCATATTCTCCATGTTTCCTGCTCAAAATTTTGGTAATTCTAGTTTAGCAGCATCCAAGCCATCAAGTATTGGCTTGCACTTAAATAGCATAGTTAGTGTGGTGCCAATGGGTTGTGGTGCAAGTGCAAGCATAAAATCAGCTGAGGGTTACTTGAGTGTACAAGGCAAAAAGTCAGTCTGCAATATGAACTGTCATCTAACAGAGAATGCAAGGAATTCCTCTACTTCATCCAGTGTGGTTGAGAATTTATCAGTAAGAACTGAAGAAATTAAACATAATATTCACGCCTCTACAATAGCAAGCCTGGCAAATCTATCTTCCCACAGTGGCACAGTCTGAAACCTCTGTATAATCCTGTGCTCTTGACAAAGCCAACTGATGATCATGCAACTCCATGTGATAAAAGAAAGTCTATCTCTTAATATGCTGAACACATGGAGGAGTTCACTCAATCAAACCCAGGAAAGAAAAGGCAAGACTGCATGATAATCTTCACGATTTATTGGATTTTATGATTGTCTAATTTTATAATTATTACCAAAAAAAATCAGAAAGAAGACATTGGGCTCTAATGATGGAGATGGTTGCAAACACTGCAATTGCAAGAAGACCAAATGTTTGAAACTGTAAGTGATTTGAGGACTTTATACTTTATTACATCATCCAAATTGTTCCTTGCAGTTACTGTGATTGTTTTTCTGCTGGAATCTACTGTGCTGAACTTTGTTCTTGCCAAGGGTGCTTCAACAGACCTGAGCATGAGGATAGAGTTCTTGAAACAAGGCAACAAATTGAATCCCGAAATCCGCTTGCATTTGCACCAAAGATTGTACAACGTGCCATTGAACTCCCTGCAAACAGTACTTGGGTATGGAACACTATAGATCAAATTCTGACAGATTTTGTTGGTAACTGCAGTTAATCATATTAATTTCTACAGGAGGATATAAATCATTCCACACCTTCCTCGGCATGGCACAAACGAGGGTGCAATTGCAAGAAATCAATGTGTCAGAAAAAATGCTGCGACTGCTATCAGGTTTTCCCTTTTTCTTTCTTTAATGACATTGGTTGATCTATTACAGCGTTGCAGCTTACAGTATTGTTGTACTCATTCGTTTTGGTGTCAAAAAGTCGAATGTTGGATGTTATGATGGATGTCGGTGTGAAGGATGTAAAAATGTCTACGGCAAGAAAGAAGGTATTGTTGCCCCATAGCTATCTTTATTTATGCAATGAAATCTGAATTACATGCAGAATTTTTATTTTATGTGCATTGCTTTGCTTAGGTTGCACTTTGCACTAGGCTCTGAGAGACATTGGCCCCTTGGACAATTAATAGCCATAATTTTGAGTATATTAGTACTTCTCTAAGTTGATGGGCTTTTCCCATGGTTCTTTCTTTTAAATCATCTTCAATCAATGTAGAGGCTATACATCCAAGTCGTTCATGCCGTGTTTAAGGGATTTTGAATTGAACTAAATAGTTAATTTTTTTTAAAAACACTTCTGTAACAGGCACTTTCGTCATTATCCTACTGCTTATGACACTGGCACCTGAGAGCTACATTTAAAATGCCATTCAAATCCTATTGCTCTTGGAGATCATAGATCTGTTTCCTTAGATTTTAGAAGAGAAGATAAATGTAATATCCAGGATATTATGACGTGTAAAAAGTTTAAATAAATAAAATGTGTGTATTTTAACTATTTAAACTAGGAAATTAATGTGAATTATGTAAATTACTTATGGATGTATATTTCTATTACGGTTATTAATTTAATGATGTATGTTAATGAAAAGAGGATTAATATTGGAAATTAATCCTAAATTAAATTAAAAGTTAATGAGGTAATTAATGAGGTCATAATTATTGATTATGGATTAATTAATAATTATGAGAAATATTTGAAAATTTTAAGAAGGGAATTAATTATATAAAATATATAGAAATAAATTATATATTTTATATAAGGAAATATAATTAAATATTGAAGAATTTTGATTATATAAATTATATGAGGGTAATATATAATTTATACAAGAAAATAAATTTATTAAAGAAAATGTTAATAATTATATAAATTATACAAAATTATGTTGTAAAGTTTATATAAAGTATATGAAATAGTGAAAAAGGAATAATTAATAAATATGGGTGATTCTTATTTTAATAAGATAATTTAAATTTACGTTTATGTAAAATAGAATTATTTCTATTTTTATGAGATGTAATGTTTTGTGAATTATGCATGTAAAAGAAATTATTATAATACATAATATATATAATAATTGATATATGTATATATTATGTAATAATAGAAATACATGTATGTTTATGTAATGTATATATAACAAAGTTGAAAAATAGAAAAATATAATTTTATTAAATTATGGGTATTATTTTATTAATTTTGGAGGTATAAAATACTTCATATAAGTACATGCATGTCATTGTGCGTGTACAAAATTTATCAAGTAAAGTATCCTAAAAATATATAAATATTGTTTATAAATTATTTTATGAATTTTGATAAATTAAAATAAATATTTTATATACATTATATAAAATATTTATTACCCGAATTAATTGCATAATGTATTAAAAATGTACATATGCATGGTAATTATCTCACCGACTTAGACTAAGTCGGTGGAATCAAGACAGAAAATTAAAATCAATTCAAAGTATGCAATTATGTATATATATATATAGATATGGAATAAATAAATAATAATAATAATCATACAACCAAACAAACAAACCAAACAAACCATCAGTTTTCTTTTTCTTCTTCGCCACCATCAACTGCCACCGGCGTTCACCACCACGAGTAGGAGAGAGAATTATTTCTCAGCCATCCGGGTGCATATAAAGCTTCAAAGGAAGGTATAAAACTATTTTTATTGATTTATTTGGGTATTTGTGGAGATAAAATAATTATATGAAAAATTTGGAAATAATTATATAATTATTCTATATATTTTTCTGATGTGTATGGGTGAATTATATGATATTTAGTGTAGTTATATGTTGGAAATAATAGCAAAGATGTTGGAAAAATTATTTGGGATGGCTGCTGTGAACAGAGGAGGAAGGAAGAAAAAAAAAATTTTTGGCCGTCCGCGCATTGTGCGCTGCCAAATTTTTTTTCCGGAACCGGCCCATAAACGACGCCGTTTTGGGCAGAAAAGGCAGGCCGCGCATTGCGCGGCGACCAGTTTCCGGCTACAGGGAAAAACGACGTCGTCTTGGCTGGGCACGGCTGAGGCGGGCGCCATGCGCGGCCGACTGCGTTCGGCGTATTTACAGAAATGCCCCCAGTTCCGATTTTCAGATTATTTACGGAAATGCCATTGGAAGTAAAATTAATTAAAATAAATGTTTAAAAATTAATAGAAATTATATAAAATCAGAAAAATGTATAAAAATGTTTTATAAATTAAATTTAACAATTTTCCAATTTTGAGAAATAATTCCAATTAATTATTAAATGTTTAATAATGAGAATTAAAATAACATAATTAGGATTAATAACCAAAATAGGTTATAATTAATTTTAAACACCCATATAGAGCCGATGGGTAGAATAATTAGGTTATGAGTGATATTAATTATATAAATTAATATCGCGGGTTACTAAATAATTATGATTTGATTATGTTATTATTATAGGTTGCCCAAGAAGGGATAGTTAGCCGTTAATTTAATAATCGGACATCGAGGCAAGTTCCTAAACCCTAACTTTGAACCATTAATCATGTGTTAGATATTAGAATCTTTATTGAGCTCTATTTCCTAAAGTTCCATCATTATTCCATTTTCTTGAATATTGATTTCAGTTGATACTGTGAATTATTCAATTAAAAATCTCTTTTGTTACACACATTTATTCTTAAATGCCATTCATAATGAAACAAAATTGTTGGTTAGTAAGTTGATAACTATGAGTCTAGACCATTTGTTCAGCTAGACTTTTGGTACAATTAAATTTCAAATTACTCTTTATTGATAAGTGCTGAGCCAAACCAAATTGTTTTGGTGCGGACTCTTAGAAACTGAGGTGAATAATCATGTTCCAAAGAATAAAGTTGTTGAATGTCTTAAATTTGAAATTCCGTGATATGCGGTAATATGATGTGCACAATCATAGGTATGAGAGGCTGATCACCTCGAGTACGGGCTTAAGGTTTATGGTCTTATGATACGTACAGGTTATCAATATTGTTATTGACTAACCTATGTTCAATTATATTGTGACCCTCAGTATAATGTTCAATTATCATGTTTCAAAAGACAAATTTCTCAGTTACTTTCATTCATTTGAAATGGGTTCATGTTACCTTATTATTATAAATTCTTTTTCTCATATTGTTTGTTATGAAATTCATTATACTTGCTGAGCACTTCGGTTGCTCATTCTTGCTTAACTAATGTGACGCAGACAGAGAGGTAAAACCTGAAAGTATAAATAAGAAAGACAAGGGCAAAGAAAAGATGGCGGATTGAAGAAATGACGAATGTTTTGTGGCTGTAGATTTGAAATATGTAATATAGTAATGTTTTATGTATATAAAGGTTGATGACCCTGAGAGTTAACTAGACATCTTTTGTATTATGTTGAACCTTAATGAGTGTAATTTATAATGTTTTTAAGTGGTCGTAAATGAAGTTAGAATATATGATTCGTGAGCACCAAATTTGGGGTTCAAGGAGCCTGAATTTGGGGGTGTCACAGGATGGTATCAGAGCTGAAAGATTTAAGACTATAGATGAGGGAAAATTTTAGTATAAAACCTAGGTATAAGTATGCAACTCAAGTCGAGTTTAAGGATAAAGGGAAGTAGGGAATTTAGGACGTTCAAAAGTCGATAATTTATGTGTTATTTAAAAGTTATTATATAATGGTTAGATTAACATTGATAAAAGATTATCGTATTGTTGTTTTATAGGATGACAGAGATAGGCAAACCAAGTGGGGCTAGGATTGAAGAAGAAGAGATTAGGGATATACATGTAGTACCTGAGTGAGTAATTGTTAGTCCACCTATGTCCGAGCCAGGGTCAGAGTATGGACCAGACTTTGAACCAGAAGAACATATGGATGTCAATGAAGGAGAAGAAGGAATAGGAGGATCTTCTGAACATACTCCTTCCGAGAACATAGATTCAAATGAAGAATTAATAGCTAATGCCATAGACACTATCAATGGTTTAGAGATTCAGGTGGCCGATCTTACACACCAGGTACATGAGTTAGAAGCCCAAGCTGTAGCTCAAAATATTGTGTCACAACAAAGAGAGGAAGAACTTCAGGATCTCACCCAACAGAAAAATGAGGCAGTGAATAAACTAACCCAAGCCGAACATAGAATAGGAGAGTTGTCTACAGAAAGACAGATTCTCGTTGATAGGTTGAATAGAGAGGTGGCAGATAGGACGAGAATTGAGAATGCTTGGGGTAGAGCAAATAGACAGGTAGGCCTCACAGAAAATGAGGTGAGAGCTAGACAAGTAAGAACGGATGATATGGAGTATGCCTTCAAATGCGCGTCAGAAAGGGCACAACACAGGATTCGATATTTTCGAGTGGAGGAAGGTCAATATTGGCGAGACATTGATCGCGATGTGGCGATCAACATTATAAGACAAGAATTTGAAGATGCAATGAGAAGAGCAATTAACCCGTGGAATATGGGATAGTGTGACACTGATGCATATAGTGACGTTTATATAAATAGTATGAAACCCTACTTTTGATGTAAATAGTAGGGATATGATATGTAAATAGGATGTATGGGTGATCTGGGGTATGTATGTATCTTGTAAAATAGTTAGCTGTTAATGTAAATATTTGAAGGGTAATGTTAGAAAGTATGTTTTGATATAAATTGTTAATTCTGCATTGTAAGTATAGTAAGATAAATTAATATAAAATTCATATTTCAGAATGTCGCCAAAGAGAGGTAGACCTGCTAGAAAAGCACAAGAGGAATCAGTAAATGAAATCACTGGGACAGATACAAGAACAGAATCAGAAACAGCCCCAGTGGATCTAGTGCAAAGGTTAGTAGATTTACTAGCAAGTGCAATGCAAAATAGGAACCCAGTTCCTACTGAACAAAATACTCAACCCCCTCATTTTGCAAATTTTAAAGACTTTAAACTAGCTGGACCACCAGAATTTAAGGGCGCTATAAACCCTATAGAAGCTCAAACTTGGATTATGGAGATGGAAAGGGTTTTTGAGGTGGTTAGAGTAGTTGAGGAGCAGAAGACTGCTTTTGCAACCTTCATGATGAAAGGAGAAGCTGCCCACTGGTGGCAAGCAAATCGGAATAGAGAGGCGGGAGAAATAGTTCATTGGAAGAGGTTTAAGGAACTATTTTTCGAAAATTATTTTCCCACTAGTATGCAGAACAAGTTGGAGATTCAGTTTTTGGATTTAAAACAGAATAACATGTCAGTAGCTGAGTATGCCGCTAAATTTAATGAATTAGCCCGGTTTGCTCCATACCAGGTCAGTACAGAAGAGCGGAAAGCCAAAAGATTTGAACAGGGATTGAAGCCTTGGATTTATAGCAAGGTGAATATGTTTTAGACAACAACATATGCTGATGTGTTGGAAAAGGCAATTTTAGCCGAGGGAGGTAGTGAAGCTATTACGAAATATCATCAGGAGCAAAAGAAAAGAAAGAATGAAGGAGATTCCAAGGGGAGAAGTTGTAGTAGCAACCAACCCTCCTAGCAAGAAAAAGTGGAGTGGTAGTACCAACACCTCCGGAAACAAATCCGGAGATGTAAAGAAGAAAGTTGAGCCGTGTAGCAGTTGTGGGAAGAATCATTCTGGGGTTTGTCTGAAAGGGAAGAAGGTATGTTATAAGTGTCAGCAAGAGGGACACATTGCACCAAATTGCCCAAAATTGAAGAAAACTGGATGTTATAACTGTGGAGCGGCAGATCATTTTGCTCGAAACTGTCCAAAGAAGACGATGGAAGTAACAAGTGGAGGGAAACTGACACTTTCCGCACCAACTCCACCAGGTCGTCCTACTGCTCGAACCTTTAACATGACGGTACAGGATGCGGAAAAGTCGAAAGATGTGGTGTCAGGTACCATTTCAATTTGCAATACTAATGCATGTGTGCTTTTTGATTCGGGTGCTACGTGCTCTTTTATTTATGATGAATTTGCTAGAAGACTAGGGTTGACTCATGAAAACTTAGAACAACCCTTGAATATAGAGATTGCAAATAAAGAAGTGATACTTGTTAATCATGTGCATAAACATTGCCCTGTGGTGATAAGAAAACATAAGTTATATGTGGATTTAATTCCGATACGTCTTGGGGAATTTGATGTCATCCTAGGAATGGATTGGTTGTATAACCATAAAACGATGATTGATTGTCAAAGGAAGTGTGTAACTTTACAAACCCCTAAAAAGTCAAAAATAGTATTTTATGGAAATAAATTACCGAGACAATTTAGTTGTCTGTCAGTTATGCAAGCTTGTAAGGCATTAAGGAAGGGAGGCACGGGATACTTAGCGTATGTGATAGATACCCAGAAAGGGGAGATAAAAATGGGGGAAATACCAGTAGTAAACGAATTTCCCGATGTATTTTCGGATGACTTACCTGGTCTTCCACCAGATGGGGAAATCGAATTTATGATTGATTTAGCACCAGGAACGGCTCCAATATCTAAGGCTCCGTATAGAATGGCCCCAGTGGAAATGAAAGAGTTGATGAAACAGCTACATGAGCTATTAAATAAGAAGTTTATTCAGCCGAGTGTGTCTCCATGGGGAGCACCAGTGCTATTTGTTAAGAAGGAAGATGGAACTTTACGGTTATGTATTGATTATAGAGAGTTAAATAAGATGACCATCAAGAATAAATACCCGTTGCCAAGGATTGATGATCTTTTTGATCAGTTGAGGGAGCAAAGTATTTTTCAAAGATTGATCTTCGGTCAGGGTATCATCAGTTGAAAATAAGAAAGGAGGATGTGCCGAAAACAGCATTCAGAACTCGTTATGGTCATTACGAGTTTCTGGTTATGCCGTTTGGACTGACAAATGCACCAGCGGCATTCATGGATATGATGAATAGGATTTTTAAACCCTATTTGGATAAATTTGTAGTGGTGTTCATATATGATAACCTGGTATATTCCAAGTCTCAGGAAGAGCATGCAAATCATTTAAAGATAGTGTTGGAAACTTTGAGAAAAGAAAAGTTATATGCTAAATTCTCGAAGTGTGAATTTTGGTTGGAAAGAGTTCATTTTTTGGGTTATGTTATTGATAAAGATGAAATTTCTGTGGACCCTGCAAAAGTTGAAGCTGTAATTAATTGGGAACAACCAAAGACACCTACAGAGGTGAGAAGTTTCTTAGGTTTAGCAGGTTATTATCGACGATTTATTCAAGATTTCTCTAAGATGGCAACTCCACTAACCAATTTAACTAGAAAGTCTGTAAAATTTGTGTGGACAGATAAATGTGAGGAAAGTTTTTGTGAGTTAAAGAAAAGGTTAAGTGAAGCCCCGGTGTTAACTTTGCCTGATGAAACAGGGAATTTTGTGGTATATAGTGACGCCTCGCATAAAGTGTTAGACTGTGTGCTTATGCAAAATGGTAAGGTTATTACATATGTATCTCGACAGTTGAAAGATTATGAAAAGGGGTATCCGACGCATGATTTGGAATTGACAGCAGTAGTTTTTGCGTTAAAAATATGGAGACATTACCTTTATGGGGAGAAATGTGATATATATACAGACTACAAAAGTCTGAAGTATATCTTCACACAAAAGGAGTTGAACATGCGTCAAAGGAGATGACTGGAATTAATAAAGGACTATGATTGTGAAATCCTCTACCATCCAGGAAAAGTTAATGTAGTAGCTGATGCTTTAAGTAGAAAGGAGAGAGAAAAGTTGATGAAATTAACTTTTCAGGATGAACTAATTCAGGAAATGACAAAGTTGGAAATTGAAGTGAAATATCCTTCTGAAACAGATGAGATGTTGCTTATT
This sequence comes from Hedera helix, assembly GCA_947179155.2. NCBI lineage: Eukaryota > Viridiplantae > Streptophyta > Magnoliopsida > Apiales > Araliaceae > Hedera > Hedera helix. The sequence continues at coordinate 42,874,534 of OX359264.1, read as the reverse complement.
GTAGGAATGCAACCAACACTGTTAGATAAGGTGAAGGAGGCCCAATTAGCCAATGATGAATGTATTCAAGTAAGGAATAGGGTTACCTCAGGTGATGAAGTAAAATTTCAAATAGATAGTAATGGAATTCTCAGATTTGAGGGACGAATTTGGATACCAGCAGTGGTTGAATTAAAGGAGGAGATATTACATGAAACACATAATTCAAAATTTTCAATTCACCCAGGAAGTACGAAAATGTACCAAGATTTACGAAAGCATTTTTGGTGGCCAAATATGAAACGAGAGATTGCGGATTTTGTAAGCCGATGCTTGACGTGTCAACGAATCAAAGCTGAGCATCAAAAGCCAAGTGGGTTGTTACAACCTCTTGAAATTCCAGAATGGAAATGTGAGCATATTACCATGGATTTTGTAGTAGGACTTCCGACTACTCAAAAGAGTTACGATGCTGTATGGGTGATCGTGGATAGACTAACAAAGTCGGCCCATTTCTTGCCAATTAAGATCAAATACAATTTGGATCAATTGGCTAGAATCTACATTAAAGAAGTAATATCACGACACGGGGTACCAGTGTCAATTGTGTCAGATCGTGATCCGCGATTTACATCAAATTTTTGGAGAAGTCTACAAGAGAGATTAGGAACACAATTGAGGTTGAGTACGGCTTACCATCCTCAAACCGATGGTCAAAGCGAAAGAACGATACAAACCTTGGAAGATATGTTGCGGGCATGTGTTATGGACTTCAAAGGGAGTTGGGATGATCATCTACCTTTAGTGGAATTTGCGTACAACAACAGTTACCACGCAAGTATAGGAATGCCACCTTATGAAGCTTTATATGGAAGAAAATGTAAGACTCCTTTGTGTTGGGATAAAGTGGGCGAACGTCAATTGCTAGGACCTGAACTGGTTCAACAAACGACGGATACAGTCCGGTTGATACGGTCCCGGTTAGTGGCAGCTCAAGATCGACAAAAAAAGTATGCAGATTTGCATAGGCAAAGTCGGAATTTTGAGGAGGGAAGTCACGTGTTTCTTAAAGTGTCTCCATGGAAGGGAAAAATCCGATTCAGAAAGAAAGGTAAATTAAGTCCTAGATTTATTGGACTGTTCGAAGTATTAAGAAAAGTTGGGGAAGTAGCTTATGAAGTGGCTTTACCTCCAGAGTTAGCGCACATACACAACGTTTTCCATGTGTCAGTGCTACAACCGTACAAGCCGGATTATAAGCATGTCTTAGCATATGAACCAATTCAGATAGAAAGGGATTTAACTTATGAAGAAATTCCTGTCCAAATATTAGATAGGAAAAAGCAAGCCTTAAGAAATAAGGTGATTCCTTCTGTTAAAGTGCTATGGCGAAATCATAACGTTGAAGAAGCCACTTGGGAGTTAGAGGAGAAAATGCGAAAGAATTATCCCCATTTATTTGAATAGTTAATGTAGAAATTCCGGGACGGAATTTTTATAAGGGGGGAAAAATGTAATATCCAGGATATTATGACGTGTAAAAAGTTTAAATAAATAAAATGTGTGTATTTTAACTATTTAAACTAGGAAATTAATGTGAATTATGTAAATTACTTATGGATGTATATTTCTATTACGGTTATTAATTTAATGATGTATGTTAATGAAAAGAGGATTAATATTGGAAATTAATCCTAAATTAAATTAAAAGTTAATGAGGTAATTAATGAGGTCATAATTATTGATTATGGATTAATTAATAATTATGAGAAATATTTGAAAATTTTAAGAAGGGAATTAATTATATAAAATATATAGAAATAAATTATATATTTTATATAAGGAAATATAATTAAATATTGAAGAATTTTGATTATATAAATTATATGAGGGTAATATATAATTTATACAAGAAAATAAATTTATTAAAGAAAATGTTAATAATTATATAAATTATACAAAATTATGTTGTAAAGTTTATATAAAGTATATGAAATAGTGAAAAAGGAATAATTAATAAATATGGGTGATTCTTATTTTAATAAGATAATTTAAATTTACGTTTATGTAAAATAGAATTATTTCTATTTTTATGAGATGTAATGTTTTGTGAATTATGCATGTAAAAGAAATTATTATAATACATAATATATATAATAATTGATATATGTATATATTATGTAATAATAGAAATACATGTATGATTATGTAATGTATATATAACAAAGTTGAAAAATAGAAAAATATAATTTTATTAAATTATGGGTATTATTTTATTAATTTTGGAGGTATAAAATACTTCATATAAGTACATGCATGTCATTGTGCGTGTACAAAATTTATCAAGTAAAGTATCCTAAAAATATATAAATATTGTTTATAAATTATTTTATGAATTTTGATAAATTAAAATAAATATTTTATATACATTATATAAAATATTTATTACCCGAATTAATTGCATAATGTATTAAAAATGTACATATGCATGGTAATTATCTCACCGACTTAGACTAAGTCGGTGGAATCAAGACAGAAAATTAAAATCAATTCAAAGTATGCAATTATGTATATATATATATAGATATGGAATAAATAAATAATAATAATAATCATACAACCAAACAAACAAACCAAACAAACCATCAGTTTTCTTTTTCTTCTTCGCCACCATCAACTGCCACCGGCGTTCACCACCACGAGTAGGAGAGAGAATTATTTCTCAGCCATCCGGGTGCATATAAAGCTTCAAAGGAAGGTATAAAACTATTTTTATTGATTTATTTGGGTATTTGTGGAGATAAAATAATTATATGAAAAATTTGGAAATAATTATATAATTATTCTATATATTTTTCTGATGTGTATGGGTGAATTATATGATATTTAGTGTAGTTATATGTTGGAAATAATAGCAAAGATGTTGGAAAAATTATTTGGGATGGCTGCTGTGAACAGAGGAGGAAGGAAGAAAAAAAAAATTTTTGGCCGTCCGCGCATTGTGCGCTGCCAAATTTTTTTTCCGGAACCGGCCCATAAACGACGCCGTTTTGGGCAGAAAAGGCAGGCCGCGCATTGCGCGGCGACCAGTTTCCGGCTACAGGGAAAAACGACGTCGTCTTGGCTGGGCACGGCTGAGGCGGGCGCCATGCGCGGCCGACTGCGTTCGGCGTATTTACAGAAATGCCCCCAGTTCCGATTTTCAGATTATTTACGGAAATGCCATTGGAAGTAAAATTAATTAAAATAAATGTTTAAAAATTAATAGAAATTATATAAAATCAGAAAAATGTATAAAAATGTTTTATAAATTAAATTTAACAATTTTCCAATTTTGAGAAATAATTCCAATTAATTATTAAATGTTTAATAATGAGAATTAAAATAACATAATTAGGATTAATAACCAAAATAGGTTATAATTAATTTTAAACACCCATATAGAGCCGATGGGTAGAATAATTAGGTTATGAGTGATATTAATTATATAAATTAATATCGCGGGTTACTAAATAATTATGATTTGATTATGTTATTATTATAGGTTGCCCAAGAAGGGATAGTTAGCCGTTAATTTAATAATCGGACATCGAGGCAAGTTCCTAAACCCTAACTTTGAACCATTAATCATGTGTTAGATATTAGAATCTTTATTGAGCTCTATTTCCTAAAGTTCCATCATTATTCCATTTTCTTGAATATTGATTTCAGTTGATACTGTGAATTATTCAATTAAAAATCTCTTTTGTTACACACATTTATTCTTAAATGCCATTCATAATGAAACAAAATTGTTGGTTAGTAAGTTGATAACTATGAGTCTAGACCATTTGTTCAGCTAGACTTTTGGTACAATTAAATTTCAAATTACTCTTTATTGATAAGTGCTGAGCCAAACCAAATTGTTTTGGTGCGGACTCTTAGAAACTGAGGTGAATAATCATGTTCCAAAGAATAAAGTTGTTGAATGTCTTAAATTTGAAATTCCGTGATATGCGGTAATATGATGTGCACAATCATAGGTATGAGAGGCTGATCACCTCGAGTACGGGCTTAAGGTTTATGGTCTTATGATACGTACAGGTTATCAATATTGTTATTGACTAACCTATGTTCAATTATATTGTGACCCTCAGTATAATGTTCAATTATCATGTTTCAAAAGACAAATTTCTCAGTTACTTTCATTCATTTGAAATGGGTTCATGTTACCTTATTATTATAAATTCTTTTTCTCATATTGTTTGTTATGAAATTCATTATACTTGCTGAGCACTTCGGTTGCTCATTCTTGCTTAACTAATGTGACGCAGACAGAGAGGTAAAACCTGAAAGTATAAATAAGAAAGACAAGGGCAAAGAAAAGATGACGGATTGAAGAAATGATGAATATCCCTCGCTAATAGTTTTAAATCTATTTTGTGGCTGTAGATGTGAAATATGTAATATAATAATGTTGTATGTATATAAAGGTTGATGACCCTGGGAGTTAACTAGACATCTTTTGTATTATGTTGAACCTTAATGAGTGTAATTTATAATGTTTTTAAATGGTGGTAAATGAAGTTTGAATATATGATTCGTGAGCACTAAATTCGGGGTTCAAGGAGCCTGAATTTGGGGGTGTCACAATAAAAATATAAGCAACAAGGGAGTGAGCTATTCTTGTGATAAAGCAATGATACATACCTCTTAAGGCTTGATTCTTCTGAATAAGAAGCAGGAGAAAGTGGGCATCCTTTACCGTGTCCCATACTTGCCTTGAAGCAATCACATATTTTCATATAGTCATTACCAAAAGAACAAATATACCTCCAATACATAAAGCATCCTTGGAGGTTAAATATAGATGCTAATGCAAAGTTGTACTAAGTTCCAAGTTTCTAAATATGCATAAGAAAACTAGAAGAGCTTCATCCCCGATCCAGTTTTTTTTTCTATTGAAAATTTGTTTTACCTCATCTTGTCAATTCATTTTTTGTATGAGCGTAACAAGCAAAACTAATCCTAGTGTCTCCCGCTCTAGTTTGACTCTGTTGCATTGGAGCCCGGATTTGGCCTAGGTTGATGCTTCAGTTGTCTTATATTCTTTAAAAACTGAAGTTCCATTCGAGCTTGGCTTGAATCTACTTAATGAGTGATGCTTCTGAGGCGAAGTTGTTCAACTGTGATTAGCAGGTGAACAGAAAGGTGTTAGAAACCCTAGACAATGTATATTAATTCCATACATGTACCTGTTAAGTTGTGGACTCACATGAAGACATAATATTTGTGTTCCTTGGGATAATTTGTGCAAGACATTTTGTTTCGCAGCCTCTAAAACACTTTATTTGTAAAGTCAAACTTGTGGGAAGTGTTATTTTCTAACTTCCAATTAAAGATTAGCTTTTTGCAAGTTTACTAAGGGTGGAATTCGTCCGACCTTAGCAGATAAGTAGTGTTCAAACTCAGATTAATCAATGGTGAATGCCTTGGCTGAGAAGAAAAATCAAACTTCTTTATCTGGCATGTTTTGTACAATATTTGCCTCTTTTAGTTTCGGAAAATAGAAGTGGTTTTTAGAAAGGTAAAAAAGCAATTTTCTATGGCAGATGGATAATAACAGTCACATAGATTATAAGAAGAATAAAATAATATTTTGAGAAAAAGCAACCTGAAAAGGTAATTATTCCACCTCTTACACAGTGGGACCAAATTTTAAATGTAATTACGTTGATTTAATTTTTAGTATTCTGCTTGAAGGGGAGGCTGTTTGATATATGTGATTTGCAATTGTACATCTTAATGTGGTTGTACCTACTACATTTCTTGTATTATTATCTATATTGCCTTAGATTCAGAATGTACAATACAAGTGATCAGAAGTAGTTTCAATCAATTGAAAGTTTACTGAATTCTAGGGCTTCTTACGTTAAAAATACATGTTGACAATTTTGCTTTATTTGTGAACTGGAATTTCTCTATCTTGCTACCAAGAAAGTTTTTTTCTTCAGAATATGGCTTTAGTAAAGATAATGTCAGCATAGAAACGACCAACAAAAGATCAGATACAACATTCAATGAGAAGCTGGATATGGTGGCAACTAGAAATGGCTTTTTACAAACTGAGCTTTGCAATGCTCATAATTTGATTCCTTCGACACCATTAATCCAGTGCTCAGAGTACGAGTCCTTTCAATATATTTTTTGTTACTCTTTTTTTTTCCTTCAGATTTTTCTCTCTTTTGTTGAAACTAGATATTTTTTACTCTTGATCTTTCATCAAACTCCATTGTCTCTGGTTTCCTTCTGTTCACACTTGTTAGTCGTGGAAAGGATGCATTAAAATCTGGGGTTCCTTCTGGGAGATTCCTTCTATCAACAGAATCTGATCTCGCCTTCTCTGCACCCCATGGGAATCCCCCAGGGTCTCCTAGAAGCTCTGATAACCGTGTCAAAATCGATGAAACAAGTACAGAGATTTTGGATGTAATTTCTTTTGACCAGGAAGTGTACTATGGCAACTCAGAAAGCGTGGATGATTTCTCAACCCAAGGACTTGGCGATAAAAATCCTTTCAGCATTCAGCAAAATCCTCCTTCAATGTCCATGTCTTCTATAACACCAATGACGAGGGTGTGGACAAATGGTTCAAATGCCCAATTGTGTACTGGAAGTGGCCCTTTGTCATCTGTTAACACCCTTTGGGGGCGTAGTTCATCAATCACCCTGATGGTTCTGTTTGGTGAGACCAAATTTCCCCGGATTCTTGACTCTGACAATGGGCTCTACAACATAATCGAAGATGACAACACACCTGAGATACTAAAGGAAAATCCTATACCAATTAATGCAGTAAAAGTAAGCTCCCCAAATAAGAAGAGAGTTTCTCATCCTCATAGTCGCTTGCATGAGCTTGGTTCTAACTCTTCAGCAGGGCTGAGAAGTGGTCGCAAATTTATATTGAAGGCTGTTCCTTCTTTCCCACCTCTTACTCCATGCATTGATGTCGAAGACACTATCAGTCGGAGTACAAATGATCTAGATAGTAATAATAGCAAATGATTAACAATGAATCAAGGTGAGTGATGGCAATTTTCCATTATAATTTGATAGTTTATTTAGTCAAGATTCTTTCAACTTTTGTTTACTTTTTATTACTCCCTCCATTCCACAAAAAAGTCTCATTTGTAAAATTTAAAAACATTAAAGATGTATCTTTTGTTCCATATTTACCCCTAAAATAAGTTAGTTTGTGGTGGTGGCATGATAATAAAAATATTGTTCCAAATTTACCCCTGAAAATAAATTAGTTTGTAGTGGTGGCATGATAATAAAAATATTTAGACGAACTTGAGAATGTTGTCATTTTATAATACGATCAATAAATGGAACTCTTTTCATGAGACAGGGGTGTATTATTAATTTGTTATTCTTTATTAATAGTTCACTCCATATTTTTTTTTTATCATCAATACTCTAATGTTTTGTTATTTCCCGCTTCAGCATGCTCACATTTATCAGTAGTATCAAAAAATAGCTTTTCATCGTTGGACCAAGTATAATTTGCTACGTCAGTCCGAAAGTGTGAGTTATGGATTATGAAACACTTGTAAGTTTACATGTATGTGCAAATATATATATATATATATATATATTGTAATCACTGCTGCTTATTTTAACTAGGAATATTTGTTGTATTCTAAAGCTTGAAGCACACAAAGATGGAGAAAAGCCTGCTATTGTAATCGCTGCTGCTTATTTCAACTAGGAACATTTGTTGTATTCTAAAGCTTGAAGCACAAAGATGGAGAAAAGCCTGCTACATTGCTCTGATTTTCTAGCATAGCTATCTATAGTGCCATCAAATTGAATATGCAGATACTTTCATACTACACCTGTTTTTCAGTTAAAATCATTGCAACTTTTCTTTCTGAGTTTCGTAAGGTTGAGGAGGTTTTCGGATTGTTTTTAGGCTTATACTGCTGGCCCAACTACTGTAACCATATATGTTGAGCAACATATGGTGAAGTGGTTGTTATCTTTCAATATTATAAGACAATGTTCTTATATGAGAAAAATAAATAAATAAAAAAGTTGAAAGGGTCATGATTAATTTTTTTTGTTGCAAATATTGGATTGGTAGTATTGGATATATCATGTGATGAAAGATGTATGCACCTTTACGTAAAAGGATATTACAACCGCTATATTTAATGTTTACTCGTATAGCCTTACTCTGGTTGATCCTATGTGAATTGTGATGCATATGATCCTTCAGTTCATAATGCAATTCATGAGGAAATATATATATTTTTTTCTATGCTGATGTAGCGTTTGAAAGGATTAATGGTTGTGGTTTGAAAGGACTATTTGTTCAACTGATGTGGCCTTTGATGTGTTTGAAGGGATCAATGGTTGTGGTTTGAAAAGGACTTGAAGTGAGCTCCAGAACGAAAGTATTCTTTCTCCATCGAAATCACTAGTAAAACAATGTTTTATATATGTAGGCAACTTTTGGTACTTAAGAAAGGGAAAAAAAGAAAAATAAACGAAAAAGAAAAACCTTAAATGAATACAAGTTCAATTATAATTTGCTAAAATAAATTCTAATATCGAGTAGAATGATGTTAAAATGAAATGCAGTGAACTGGTTGAGAATTTTCTTCCTTCTATATTTTATTTCCCTGTATTTTCCATTGCGCTTTCAACAAAGCATTAGTAAATGAATGACAGGTGGTGATTTGTCTAGTCAAGTAAATGTTATGATTTGTCTAACATTTGGTGTGTTTAGAGCAGCAGAGTGTTTGGAAGTTCAAATGTATTATATCAATTTGATGTGTTGCGTTTAGGTTCTAAATATTGTGTTCCTGAGTTAAACAAGTTGTACTTAAAATAAATTATTATTAGACAGAAAAATTTCTCAAGTGAGTTTGGTGTGTTTGAAACTCTTAGACGCTCTAAAAGCTGGTTTTCGAACAAGCATCTTGTGTGCTTTCTTTATGGTACGCAAATATAGTATTTTTTTACTCAATTGTTTTAGGTAGTTCTCGTACTATGTGAGTTGTCACGATCATAAATGTGATATCTCAATCCTAAATCCAACAAAACATAAATATGTGGATGAACTAGATTGTATATGCAATCTTAATTTTACTCTCTAAAGCATTAAAAGAATATCACGGTATTTTGCTGTGGGTCAATATGACCCATTTGTCGCCCTTGGAATAGATCTCATTTTAGATTCAATTTGAATTAAATAGTATGTTGTATCAAAAGCCTACTATGAAAATCATATATATATATAATGATTCATAATAAATAATTGTTATGAGTACTATTCTAACAAATTGATTTTATACTATTTATATGAAAATCGAAGAATGTAAAATGGACCAAATTTTTTACCTGACCTAGTAAGACTAGCAGCACCAATGGACTTATCACTAGTCCTTCTAGCGATCGCTAGAAAAATTAGTGGCAGAAGCAGTTTTTTTTTTTTTTTTTTTGTCTATAGAAGATAATCAAAATATAATTTATCATTGAATTTTATCCATGAAAGATATAATTTAAACCGGTAAATAAATTAGTAAGACATTCACTGCAAGAAAATCGGCTAAGATCGACGAAATTAATTCTGACGAAATTTATTCTGTCAGAAGTGTTGTAATTTTGACAAAAAGTATGGTCGGGAATTAAGTCTGTCGAAAGTAACTTAATTCCGATGGAATTCCGTTAGAAATACGCAAGATTTGTAAAAAATTTGGGGCCAACTGATAATAGGTTTTTATACCTAGTTATTTAATATTTTTAGGCATAATTATTTGTTAGTTTTAAAGCATTTTAATTTATTTTAGGTAATTTATTTAATTTTAACTATTGCTATTATTTTTATTTAATTTATATTATATTTTGTAGGAAAAAGGAAGCTTGGTGGTAATTTCTTAATTAAGGAGAATGCGGTGGCATAACTGTAAATAACAGCAAGTGGCTGGCACGCCAGGCGCGGATTGACTAAGGATTAATTAGTAACTGGACGACGCCGTTTAAATGCTATGGATGGCAGAAACAGGGGTCGCGCCATACGCGTCAGGCAAGATTTGAATAGTTCATGAAGTGATGCCGTTTCAGGTCAACGCGACATATAAAGTAGGCGCATGAGCGGTCCGGGTTTTGGGTCAAGTGGGCAGTTTGGTCTTCTGGGTCGTTGACCAGTCAAAGGAGGTGACGGGGCGCGTTTGGTTGGCGCACTAATTCTAAAAAATCGGATTATTCGCGATTTTTGCATTAAATTTGATTCCAACTTGGTTTTTAATTCCAATTTTGATTAGGATTATTATTATAGTCAGATACATACACTATTAGAGATTTATTCTCAAGATATTAACATACATTAACATAGAATATAATTATATTAACATAGTTAGGAGTAGAATTAGAAGTTAGTATTCAACGCGAATGATTCGAGAATTAAAAGCTGAGCTTGGAAATTAGAGACTGTGATTCGAGTGACAGACGAATATCAAAACACAGATTTGATTCTTTTTTATTTATTTATAATTTTGAGATGTTGAATTATTCGTGGATAATTTATTATTTAGTTATGGGCTAATATTTATTTGAGATTGCAATTGAACCCAATGTGTAGTTTAATTTAATTTAATTTTTAATTATTGATGATTATATATGAATTGTTTATCATATTTTTTACGTTCATGTATAATTATTTGGCGATAATTAATGAGATAATCTATATGAAATCAAAAGTGGATTATAGGTTTAGATTCGGATATGATAACATGTGAATTTGTTTATTCTTTTTAAGAAGAGTATCATGATAGTGTATAGGATGAATATATCTATATGTCACATGTAACTTTATTGGGAGTTTATACTTAATGAATCTATTTTAAGTGTTTTGCATGAATATAACAACATAACTGAAATATGTTTTTTTTTATTAATTTTTTTATAAAAGTTAATAAATAATTAAGCATTTTCACTTAACAATTCTATATAATTAATTAAAAAAGAAAGTGAAAAGATTTAAATGAAGCATTAGGAGAAATTGTAATATTATGTTGTTTAATATGATTTAATCATTTTCATTAGTTTAATTTAGTTAGTAATTTTTGTTAGTTCCCAATGACACGAAAGATATCTAGAAGGGGGGTTGAATAGATTCTTTAAAACTTTTTCTTTACTTTGTTTTTAAGAGATAATGAATTCTTAATCAATTAGTTTAGCACAACGGAATATGATTTAGTTACTCCTTCTTGATTTGTTAAAGTAATAATTCAACAAGCAATTATATAGCAGATATAACAGTTAAAAGACACAAGATGAAACACACCAGGTTTTAAGTGGTTCAGAGTTCACAAGATTCCTACTCCACTGTTCTGCTCTTCAAGCAGCAAATCCACTAAGGATACTTTTACAATTTCTAAATCACTAAGATTACTTCAAAATCATTAGTCTTGGAACTCTAGTTCACTAAGAACTCTATAAGTCTAACAGACTTGGATACTCTAGTTCACTAAGAACTCTTCTTGAGTAGTGTATATTTGGGTGTGCTACTAAGTTGCGTTTAACATAAGCTTCTGAAGAACTCAGTAGCGATGCAAGATTCTTTTCAGTTTGATCTTTTCGAACTCTTGCGTATTTCTTTCTTTCTTCTGTAAAATCTTGTTTTTCTTCTTCAGATCAGGGCGCTTTATATTAGAGCTTCTATTTTCTTCCCGTTGGAATGTCTGCCCTAAGTTTCAGTTTCTGCCTGTTACCTCACAATGTAGAGCTGTTGAATTTTATATTCATTTAGCTCATTAATACTCTGATGAGGTATTAATTGATCTGCTATTTTAGTCCATAGAAGGTGTTTCCTTTTTTCTTGGGAACAGACACGTCAGTCGTAGGTTTCTACCAACTTTTATAGAGGCGTTTTGATCTTCCACACTATAGGGCTGATAGGACACAGTCCTCTGACTTTACTGCCTTGAAAATCTTCTCTCTGTTGCATAGTGCGCTTGGGTCAGTCCTCTGATATTTCTGACTTTAAGCTTTTGGCAGAAGCTCTTCTGTCACATCGATGCAGATTATTCTTTCCAACGAAGTTGCTTCTGTCTTATAGTACATGAAAAAAGTCAAACGATGATTTAGGTTTTGATCGTAGTGTTGCTCAAAAGGTCTCTGTTGGACATTGAATGCTTAAATTTGATGATAAGAATTAATATTGATGCGTGCAGTAAATAGCAAAATTGTAAAGTCCTTTAATTGTGTATAATGTACAAGGACTTAGCTAGATAAAATCAAAGCTGTTAGGTTGATCTTCTAATATAAATGCATGGATTTATAAAGTCTTTTGTGTTGTACTAAGACTTAGATTTAAATAGATCAAAACTGTTAGGTTGATTTTTTGTTATAATCTAATCGTATAATGGACTCTACGATTATGCTCAAAGAAAACTCTACGACCAACAGACTCTAAGATCAAAGCAACCAATCGTAGAATTGACTCTACGATTTCTACCAAAAAGACTCTACGACCAACAGACTATGTACTAAGTGAGAAGCCGTAGAACGGACTCTACGTTCAACAGTTTGACAGTAGAGTAAACTCTACGATGACAATAAGAGATGATCTATTGCAGAACAATCACAAGAGCAAGGATATTCGTAGAGTTAATCATGGAGGGTCGATTGAGCAAAGAGGCAAGAGACATTACGACTCTCAGATCAGAAGCTATTTCGTTCAAAGGTACAATCTGTATTTGTGTGACAAAGGAGCTTCTGCAAATCGATCAAAGTCAGAAAAGTCAAGGGACTGACCCAAGCGCACTATGCAACAGAGAGAAGACTTTCGAGGCAGTAAAGTTAGAGGACTGTGTCCTATCAGTCCTATAGTATGGAAGGACCAAACGACTCTATGAAAGTTGGTAGGAACCTACGACTGACATGACTATCCCCAAGGAAAAAGAAAACACCCTTCCATGGACTAACATGTCAGATCAAATAATACCTCATCAGAGCATTAATGAGCTATATTAATATAATATTTAGAAGCTCCCCTCAGTGAGGTAACGGGAAGAAACTGAAGCTACAAGCAAATTTTCCAACGGGAAGAAATATGAAGCCCTCATTTTAAATGCCAAAATCTGCAAAAGAGAAGGACAAGCATTTTACAAAAGAAAGAAAAGATTCGCAAGAAATTAAATGAGATCAAACTGATAAGGAAACTTGCATCGCTACTAAGTTCTTCAGAAACTTATGTTCAAAGCAACTTAGTAGCTCACCCAAATCTACACCACTTCAAGAGAGTTCTTTGTGAACTAGAGTATCCAAGTTTGTTAGACTTATAGAGTTCTTAGTGAACTAGAGTTCCAAAACTGTTGGTCTTGAAGGAATCTTAGTGATTCTGAAATTGTAAAAGTATCCCTAGTGGATTAGCTGCTGGAAGAGTAGAACAGTGGAGTAGGAGTCTTGTGAACTCTGAACCATTTAAAACCTGGAGTCTTTCTTCTTGTGTCTTTTAATTGCTATAACTGCCATATAATTGCTTGTTGAATTCTTACTTTAACATATCAAGAAAGGGGTAACTAAATCATATTCCACTCTGCTAAACTTGTTGATTAATAATTAATAAACGTTAGAAATAAAAGTAAAAGAAAATTTTAAAAGAATCTATTCAACCCCCCCTCCCCCGTTCTCGATATCTATTGTGTCATTTGGAACTAACAATTGGTATCAGGGCAGGTTCTCACATTTAAAGCCTTACAAGCTTGAGTAGATCAAATGGCACTCAACAAGAATGGATCAAAACTCGGTGGAGGTAACAGACCACCTATGTGTAATAAAAAAAAATTTGCTAACTGGAAAGTTCGTATGCAGGCTTACATGGATGCTATAGATGATGAACTGTTCGAGACAATGCTAAATGGGCCGATTATACCAATGAAGCTTGCACTATCCACTGAAGATCCAAACAAGCTAGTAGCAAAGAAAAGAGACGAATGGACAGACAATGAAAAGAAGGATGTTCAAAGAGACAAAAGGGCTAAGAACATCTTATTTCAATCTCTAGATGATGATCTATTTGAGAACGTTGTCAACTGTTAAACAGCTCAAGAAGTCTGGCAAACTCTATTGATCATGCATGAAGGAACAGAAGAAGTCAGAGAAAATAAGCAATCACTGCTTGTTCAGTAGTATGAAATGTTCACCCACATCTCAGGTGAAAACATTACAAACACCTATGAGAGATTTAACTTGCTACTAAACTCTCTCAGATCTTATGAAAAAGTGTATCCAAACAGAGATCTCATCATTAAATTCATGAGATCTTTGCCAAGCAAATGGGATGCCAAAACCACAGCCATCCGGGAGTCAAAGAACCTGCACGAGATGACTGTACAACAGCTATATGGAAATCTTCTCACCTACGAGCTGGAGCTAAATCAAAGAGCAGAGACTCTATCTGGGGAAAGAAAGAAGGAGAAAAACATTGCTCTTAAAGCCTCAACCTCAACTCACAGAAGCAATCACAAGGATAACTCTGACTCTGACAAGGATGAATCAAATGATGATGAAGGAGCTGCCATGCTAGTCAGACATTTTAAAAGATTCATCAATAGGAACAGACCTCAAAAGTTCAGAAGCAACAGCAGCAAAGAACAACCAAATGACCTTTGCTATAATTGCAAAAAGCCAGGTCACTTCATTGCTAAATGTCCAAAACCCTTAAGAGAAGAGCTGAGGAGGGACAAAACAAAAGCAAATCCAAAAAGAGAATTCAAGAGCTTACACAAGCAAAAGAAGAAAGACAAAAGCTTCATAGCTGAAGGCTCTTGGAGTGACTCAGAAGAATAACTAAATTCTGAGTTAAGTGACGATGAAGAGCCACAGAAAGCCAACCTGTGCTTAATGGCAAACGAAGAAGGAAGCAGCAAAAAGGAATTCAACATAGATGAGGTATTTGATTTCTACTCTCCTGAATTAAGCATTGATGATCTTAGAGAAGGCATGCATGACTTAATGGTAGAATTACACAAATACATAAAAATATTTAGAAGGTTATCTAAAGATTACTCTCATCTAAAAGAGGATAAAGAAAAGATAAGCATAGAATTAGAAGCCTCACTTCAAACTGCAAAACTTTATTCGAATCTTGAGACTGAGAATGAAAGACTAAAAGAGATAAATGATTTAAGCACTCATAAAGAGTCTTCACTAGCCTCCAAGATTCAGGAACTAGAAAAGACAATTTTCATGTGGAACAAGTCTGGTTCGTCTATGAACACCCTGATCTCAAGTCAAAGAGATGTGACTGATAGATCAGGATTAGGTTTTGAGAATTCTTTCCCACAGCTTAATAAGAAGAAGTCTGTGGAAATAAATGAAGGCAAATTCTTTAATCATAATAGAGGAATTATGTTCATCAAATCCTCAGATTCTACATCTCCTAGCTGTCCACTATCTGCTAATCCTGCTATTATTTTTGACAATAAAACTCACACTAGTCTGGGGTTCAGAAAAGTGAAAAATAAGTCAACACCTATAGCTGAACCTCAAAGGTTCGTAGAGTCAAGAAAAACTCACTCTACTAACCAATCTTGTAGAAATCGTAGAGTTAACCTTTACTCTATGAAGTATGAAAAACGTAAAGTAGCGTGGAAGCAAAATGTTTACCAGCACAACCAAAGGACCATGAGCAATCATAATCCATACATGTTCTGGACAAATAAGAATTCACAAATACGCATATATCATCATAAATTTTACAATCATAGGCATCATAATAACTATTTGTCAAGATATCATAGACTGCAAGGATCTAAAATCAAACAGATTTGGATCCCAAAAGGTACTAACAAAACAGGAGCCAAACAAATATGGGTACCAAAATGAAGATTGATTTGTTATGCAGGTAAAGAGATCCATCTGGTATCTCGACAGTGGATGCTCAAGGCACATGACAGGGGACAAGGCTCTTTTGTCAGATTATATGGAAAAGGATGGTCCTGCAGTTATCTTTAGGGACAACAATTCAGGGAAAATTAGAGGATATGGCTCAACAGGAAATGGTGTAACATCCTTCAGCAAAGTTGCGTATGTAGAAGGACTTAAGCATAATCTGTTAAGCATCAGTCAACTATGTGACAAAGGGCATCAAGCCACTTTTCTTAATAACCAATGCCAAGTCAAAGATTTGGAAACTAACTCTCTAAAGTTAGTAGGAGCTCAAGAAGGAAATGTCTACATGGTTAATCTGGCCAAATTAAGCTCAGAAGATGCAGTCTGTTTCATTGCTAAAGCATCTGAAGATATGTGTTGGCTCTGGCACAGGAGATTGTCACATCTTAACTTCAAGAACATTTCGAAACTTACCTCCAAAGACCTAGTAAGAGGATTGTCAAAGCTTAACTTCATCAAAGAAAACCCCTGCAAAGCATGTCAGTTTGGAAAGCAAACAAAGACCTCATTCCAGAGCAAGACAGTCAACTCAAATGACAGAGCCCTTCAACTTCTACACATGGATTTATTCGGGCCTATCTCTATAACAAGCCTCGGAGGTAAAAGATACTCTCTAGTGGTAGTAGATGACTACACTAGATATATATGGGTATCATTTCTAAGCTCTAAAGATGAAACCATTTCACATCTTATCAAGCTCTTCAAACAAATCATGAATGAAAAAGGCGAAAAGATCAAGGCCATCAGAAGTGATCATGGAAGAGAGTTTGACTTCTCAGATATGAATCAGTTCTGTGAAGAAAATGGAATCAATCACAACTTCTCAGCTCCAAGGACGCCTCAACAAAATGGAGTAGCATAAAGGAAGAATAAGACTCTTATTGAAGCAGGAAGACTCTTCTTGTAGCAGCCTATCTTCCTGAGTACTTCTGGGCAGAAGCCATCAACACTGCTTGCTACACCCAGAACCGATCACTCATACACTCAACATTGAAAAAGACTCCATACGAATTATGGAAAGGAAGAAAGCCAAACATAAGTTACTTTCATGCTTTTGGTTGTCTCTGCTATGTACTCAACAATGGCAAGAAGCATCTAACCAAATTCCAGCCAAAATCAGATAAAGGAATCTTCCTTGGATATGCAACGGATAGCAGAGCATTTAGGGTGTTCAACAAGGAATCCTTAACTGTTGAAACCTCCATCCATGTCACATTTGATGAATCAGATCCAGAAAATAAAAAATCAACACTCAACGATTCACCAAAAATAAACTCAACAATCGGAGAACTCAAAATCGTAGAGTCGGACTATACGACCATGGAACCAGTAACAGAAATCGTTGAGCAAGTAGAAGAAATCATAGAACACATCTCTCCAGCCACTGAAACTCTACGATCGGGACAAGAAGTTGATTTGGAGGAACTCAGACAAGAAGGCACCAGAACAGATGTTCCTAGCAGAATAAAGTGGACCAAAGATCACACTCAAGATCTAATTATTGGAGATCCAAACACTGGAATCAAGACAAGAGCTGCAACTTCAAATGAATGCTTTTACCTAAGCTTTCTCTCTCAAGTGGAACCCAAGAAGATTGAAGAAGCCTTAGGAGATTCAAGTTGGATAGAGGCCATGCAAGAGGAGCTGAATCAATTTGAAAGAAGCAAAGTTTGGATATTAGTTGTCAGACCTCAGCATAAACCAGTTATTGGCACCAAATGGGTCTTCAGGAACAAGATGGATGAGAATGGTGTGATAACGAGGAACAAAGCAAGACTGGTGGCCAAAGGTTACTCTCAAGAAGAAGGAATTGACTACAATGAAACTTATGCTCCAGTTGTCAGATTGGAAGCCATAAGGATCTTCCTTGCCCATACTGCACACATGAAGTTCAAAGTCTTCCAAATGGATGTCATAAGTGCTTTTCTGAATGGAGAACTTCAAGAAGAAGTCTACATGGAACAACCTCCAGGTTTTATCAATCCAACCTCTTCAAATTATGTTTATAAATTAGATAAAACACTATATGGTCTAAAACAAGCACCTAGAGCATGGTATGAAACCTTAACTAACTTTCTCACTGAAAAAGGATTCACTAGAGGAAGAGTAGATACAACCTTATTTTTAAGAAAACATAAGGATAAAACACTACTAGTTCAAATTTATGTAGATGATATCATATTTGGTTCTTCTGACGAAAAACTGTGTGAAAGATTTGCCAAGCTTATACAGAGCAAGTTTGAAATGAGCATGATGGGAGAACTCAACTTCTTCCTTGGACTTCAAGTAAAGCAGACTAATGAAGGCATATTCATTAATCAAGCCAAATACATCAAAGACTTATTAAAGAAGTATGGCATGGAATTTGCAACTATCATGAAAACTCCTATGCCACTTGCCACCAAGCTCGACAAAGATGAAAATGGTAAATTCACTGAAATCACTCAGTACAGAGGATGCAAAATAGATAGAAAGAGCACAAGTGGAACTTGCCAGATGCTTGGCAGCAGACTTGTCTCTTAGTTTAGTAAGAAACAGAACTCAGTATCCACATCAACTGCAGAAGCTGAATATATAGCCGCAGGCAACTGCTGTGCACAAATCTTATAGATGAAGACTCAGCTTGCAGACTATGGGTTTAAGCTTAATTCTATTTCTATATATTGTGATAATACAAGTGCAATTGTTATAACTCATAACCCTGTTATGCATTCAAGAACTAAGCACATAGATATAAGATATCATTTCATTAGGCATCATGTACAAAATGGCAATATATCTCTGCACTACATCCCAACTGAAGATCAACTAGCAGATGTGTTTACAAAACCTTTAGATGAATCAAGATTTAATAAACTTATAAGTGAGTTAGGAATGCTAAATCTAGACTCTTAATATATATCATGTTTTTGGAAGATACTAACTTTGTAGAAAGAAAAGTGTACAAGGAAAGTAAGTAAAGGACAAGTTCGTAGAATTCACTCAACGATCGTCAAGCGAAGAATCTTAGAGTACGCTTAAGATCGTAGAGATCACTCGACGATCAACAAGCCAAGAATCATAGAGCACACTACAAACCGTAGAGCTCACTCAACGGCTGTCAAGCCAAGGATCGCAAAGTATTCCTCAATCGTAAAGACGACTCTACGAACATCAAAACAAAAGAATCGATGTGTCAAGAAGGATCGTAAAGCTCTGAGGAAACTAGGGGCAAAATGGTCCTCAACTAATTGAAATGCTCCGATCAGAACTTGACACGCATCTCAGCAAACATAGAGGGAAGTTTTAAATACTTTGAAAACTGTACGACGTTTATTTCTTCAAAAATCAAAAATCTAAATCTCTCTCTCTCTCTCTCTTCCTCTCAATCCTGAACCGTAAGTCTTCATTACTCAGATAAATCGTTCTTCTTGTTTCAGAAAAACTATCAAATGGCACCTGCTCAAGTTATATCTAGAAACGAGCTCAACTTCGAAGCCTTCACAACAGCAGATAAGCAGTTCAAAAGAATAATCCAGTTGCTAGATAAGGCTGGTCTTCGAGAAGCTTTAGGAACAAATACGAGGATTCTATCAGAGCTTATTCGAGAGTTCTACATCAATGGATCCTATGCTAACGGAACTCTAACCACCACAGTAAAAGGGGTTCAGCTCAACCTCACTGCCGAATAATTTAACCTAGCCCTAGGTTTCAAGCAAGGAGGCCTCACGTCTCTAAATATGGTGAGCACCAAAGAAGGGCTGAGAAGAATGCACCACCAAAAGAATCCAGGACTGAAAGGTTTGAAGAAGAAAGAATTTCCTCAGAAATATGAGTTCCTGACTGATGTTATAGGTAAATGTCTCCTCTGCAAAGACTCAGCTCATGACTCAGTCAGTGAGGTGCAGCTGAAATTAATGACAGCTATAGTCAAGAAGATAAACATCAACTATGGCTCCTTGCTGTTAGAATGGATAGGGAATTGGGTCCAAAATACAGAAAAGCTAAGGGGACCAGAAAAATGTTCTATGAGAGATTCATCAGCATTCTCCTTAGATCGTCATTGGGGGATCTGATTGAGCATGATGAAGGAGAAGTCCTCAATACTAACAAGATAATAACCCAGAGACTCTTTAACAACTGGAGGAGGAATCCAGTTGAAAATAGGAAACTATCCCAGTCAGGGGATAGTGAAGGAACGCAGAGTGGTGCAGTGCCATCGCTATTGAAGAACACACCTGCAGAAGGAGAATCTCAGGAGGTCAGCAAGCAATCTCCAGGTCTCATCAGAAAGAGGAAAGAAAAGAGAGCCCTTGAGATTGAAGAACCTCAAGGCTCATCAAATGAGGCTCCTGATGCTGCTCCTGAAGTAAAGGCTTCCTCAGAGGATAAAAATTCAGATCTGCGAAGGGAAACTCGCAGCAAGTATGAAGCTGAAAAGACCACTCCAAAAGAGCCAAGAAGAAAGAGAAGAAGGCTAGTAAAATTAGCCGACAAAGGATCAATAGCTAAGGGGGAGCTACTTGAAAATTTTGATATTGCTCCAGTTGAGAAGGAGTCATCTGAAGCAGCTGAGCCTATGGATGATCAAACTGAGGGGGAGCCACCAGCTGTTCCTGAGCCAGCAGATGCTCTGGCTGAGAGGGAGACTCAAAAAGACATTTCAATCCCTTCAGCCACAATGAATAATGATGAAGAGGATGACATCAAAATAGTGGTCGTTGGAAGAATAAGCAAAGACACCTTGACTACAACTGCCTGCTGAAATTCTTGCCACTGATGCCATTCCATCGAGCTCTGATGCACAATGTGTGGGATCAGTTATTCTGGACCTTCAAAGCACACCCTAATGTGGTGATTATTGCTCAAGGCTATCCTCAGAATCTATTCTTTGCTCAGAAGCTCATTTCATGCAGCCCCTTTTTCACATTCTTTAGGGCAAAAGGTACATTTTATTCCTCTAGCCCTCATTCAAATTCATACACCTTCATGGATGTTCAATAAATTTGAGGAGTCATCAAATGCCAACTCTGCATCAAGCTCTACGATCAACACTTCCCCGATCGTAGAGTCCCCACCATCTACGACTGGTGGTCAAGAAAGCCTAAACGATCAAGACATATAGTGACATCCAGACTCTCCTGAAATTCTTCCTACTCCTCAAACAATGCCTCATGTTCCACCTTCAAGACCTCTCTTAACCTACGAGGATGTTCCCTCCACATCTGGTCATGAATACTTCCACATTCCAAGCTCTACGGCTGACCAGGGGCAACCATCTCAACTCCTCCAAGAAATTCTGGACAAGATATCTCGGCTTCCTATAACTGAGGGCCTAACGGACTTGACAAGCCATATGAATACAGAGATACAGAAAGACCTGGCATCTAAGTCCCACAACCTTCAACGAAGAATGGACGATGTCATTGATGCTGCCAACGATCTCTCTAAAAGCTTGAATAAACAATTCTCCACAAGGTTAAAGTAGTTAACGGCAGCAGTCTCTGAAAATCTCTAAGAAAGGGATAAAATATTTCTGGAAGCTTTAAACAATCATCAGAAGGCAGTCGTCGTTCTTCAAGAAACCAATGACAAATCTATAACACTCCTCGGTAATGAGATCATTGCATAGAAGAACTCTCTCAGAGAACAAGAAAATCGATCGAATGACACTCTGTCATTGGTGGAGCAAAAACAAATACTGGCTGACGAACGACTCCAAGCACACCAAGATGATGTTGCTGCCACTAAGACTTAACTTCAAGAAATTATTCAAGGTCTACAGCACCTATCAGAACAAGTGGCCAACATTAATGATGCCAACAAGGGGGAGAAAAAACTGAGCACAACATAACAGCAGAGAACGAGCTCAGATTACAGCAGAAGAGGAAGAGCACCTCAAGGGATGAGGATGGTTCAAACATCAATACATCCTCCTAGATTTGAAGCAGTACCATCTCATCCCAGACAGGACTCAACTGCAAGACCCTCTTCCTCAACTGCAAGGCCATCTAGCTCACAAGAATGGGTCCAAATTAAAGAAGAAGAAGCTTTGTTGAGGGAAGAGGAACTGAGGAAAGCAGAAGATGAAAGGAGAGCAGTCTTCAGGCAGAGGGAAGAAAAAAGAAGAAGACCTCCTAGTAGAAGGAGATAAGTTCTATTTTTTTTTCTCACTCAATTGTATTAACTGACTAAACATTAATAAATTCATATTTTTCACTAGAAAATGCAGCTGCTCACTGTATGATTAGGCATTCAATTATTCATATGCACTTTGCCTATTTTATGTGTTCAAGTTACTGTCTGCTATTTATGTTGTCATCATCAAATAGGGGGAGATTGTTGGATATTGAATGTTTAAATTTGATGATAACAATTAATATTGATGCGTGCAGTAAATAGCAAAATTGTAAAGTCCTTTGATTGTGTATAATGTACAAGGACTTAGCTAGATAAGATCAAAACTGTTAGGTTGATCTTCTGATATAAATGCATGGATTTATAAAGTCTTTTGTGTTGTACTAAGACTTAGATTTAAATAGATCAAAAGTGTTAGGTTGATCTTTTGTTATAATCTAATCGTAGAATGGACTCTACGTTTATGCTCAAAGAAAACTCTACGACCAACAGACTCTATGATTAAAGCAACCAATCGTAGAATGGACTCTACGATTTCTACCAAAAAGACTCTACGACCAACAGACTATGTACTAAGCAAGAAGCCGTAGAACGGACTCTATGTTCAACAGTTTGACAGTAGAGTAAACTCTACGATGACGATAAGATATGATCTATTGCAGAACAATCACAACAGCAAGGATATTCGTAGAGTTGATCATGGAAGGTCAATTGAGCAAAGAGGCAAGAGACATTACGACTCTCAGATCAGAAGCTATTTCATTCAAAGGTACAATCTGCATTTGTGTGACAAAAGAGCTTCTGCAAATCGATCAAAGTCAAAAAAGTCAAGGGACTGACCCAAGCACACTATGCAACAGAGAGAAGACTTTCGAGGCAGTAAAGTCAGAGGACTGTGTCCTATCAGTCCTATAGTATGGAAGGACCAAACGACTCTATCAAAGTTGGTAGGAACCTACGACTGACATGACTGTCCCCAAGGAAAAAGAAAACACCCTTCCATGGACTAACAGGTCAGATCAAATAATACCTCATCAGAGCATTAATGAGCTATATTAATATAATATTCAGAAGCTCTCCTCAGTGAGGTAACGGGAAGAAACTGAAGCTACGAGCAGATTTTCCAACGGGAAGAAATATGAAGCCCTCATTTTAAATGCCAAGATCTGCAAAAGAGAAGGACAAGCATTTTACAAAAGAAAGAAAAGATTCGCAAGAAATTGAATGAGATCAAACTGATAAGGAAGCTTGCATCGCTACTAAGTTCTTTAGAAACTTATGCTAAAAGAAACTTAGTAGCTCACCCAAATCTACACCACTTCAAGAGAGTTCTTTGTGAACTAGAGTATCCAAGTCCGTTAGACTTATAGAGTTCTTAGTGAACTAAAGTTTCAAGACTACTGGTCTCGAAGGAATCTTAGTGATTCTGAAATTGTAAAAGTATCCTTAGTGGATTAGCTGCTGGAAGAGCAAAACAGTGGAGTAGGAGTCTTGTGAACTCTGAACCACTTAAAACCTGGAGTCTTTCTTCTTGTGTCTTTTAATTGCTATATCTGTCATATAATTGCTTGTTAAATTCTTACTTTAACATATCAAGAAAAGGGTAACTAAATCATATTCCGCTGTGCTAAACTTATTGATTAAGAATTAATAAACATTAGAAATAAAAGTAAAAGAAAATTTTAAAAGAATCTATTCATCCCCCCCCCCTCTAGATATCTATTGTGTCATTGAGAACTAACAGTCTCTTGCTTTTACTTAACTCTACGATTGCCTTTGCTTCAGTGACTGCTCAGTGATAAGATAATTTTCCTTGAGAAGTAGATTTTAATTTACAGCTACTCTGTTGGTCGTAGAGTCCGTTCTACGCTTGGGCTTCTTCCTGGTCTTAGAGTTTTCCTGAAATGGAATCGTAGAGTTCATTCTACGAATGGTCTTAGTCGTCCAGTCTTCTTTGAGTGAAGTCGTAGAGTCCACTCTACAAACATACTAAATCGTTGAGTCTTCTTTGAGCGAAGTCGTAGAGTCCACTCTACGAACAGACTGAATCGTTGAGTATTCTTTGCTTGGAGTCGTAGAGTCCATTCTACGATCAGTTTGACTGAACAGATATAACATAAGATCAACCTAATATATTTGATCTTTTCTAACTAAGTCCTTGTACATCATAAACAATCAAATGACTTCATAACTCAATACATTCATATTCAAAAGATCAACCTAACAATTTTGATCTTATCTAACTAAGTTCTTGTACATCATACATAATTAAGGACTTTACAACTCTACTATTTGAATGCATTTAACACCTTAAATCTTATCATCAAATCAAAAATGCAATGGTCAACAATTTTAATTAATTTATTTTATAATTTAATTGTGTTTGTTTAAGTAAGATTAATTTGGTTAAGAATTAGTATTTGGTATTAATTATTTTTAATTCTCTATGGATTTGACACTCTCTTTATCATTATATTACTTGTGAACCGCATATACTTGCGTGTAAATATCTATTTAAAATTAAGCAAACACGAACTACCAATTTGATCCAAATCTTTTACAAATTTATCTAAACTCTCTCTTTATTTGATGTCTTACTAATTTTTATACTAATTTGAGTTATATTTCCATAGATAGAATCCAATGATAAAATTAGATTTTATATAGTCGGTTAACCTTACTGATTTGAGTTATTACAAGTTATCTTCCATAGCCAATTTTTTTCTTCTACTTCTACCGTTAGAAGGACTAGCGGTAAGATCAATTTTTTTTTAAATTTTTATAAAGCCAAT